>JANJGN010001242.1:165000-169330 GCA_026770705.1 Isurus oxyrinchus | reverse complement strand
GAGAGAGAGAGAGAGAGAGGAATAGAGGGAGGTACACAGAGAGAGAGAGAGAGAGAGGAATAGGGGGAGGTACACAGAGAGAGAGAGAGAGAGAGGAATAGAGGGAGGTACACAGAGAGAGAGAGAGAGAGAGAGAGGGAGGTACACAGAGAGAGAGAGAGAGGAATAGAGGGAGGTACACAGAGAGAGAGAGAGAGAGAGAGGAATAGAGGGAGGTACACAGAGAGAGAGAGAGAGAGAGGAATAGAGGGAGGTACACAGAGAGAGAGAGAGAGAGAGAGAGAGAGAGAATAGAGGGAGGTACACAGAGAGAGAGAGAGAGAGGAATAGAGGAAGGTACACACAGAGAGAGAGAGAGAGAGGAATAGAGGGAGGTACACAGAGAGAGAGAGAGAGAGAGGAATAGAGGTAGGTACACAGAGAGAGAGAGAGAGGAATAGAGGGAGGTACACAGAGAGAGAGAGAGAGAGGAATAGAGGGAGGTACACAGAGAGAGAGAGAGAGAGAGAGAGGAATAGAGGGAGGTACACAGAGAGAGAGCGAGAGAGAGAGAGAGAGGAATAGAGGGAGGTACACAGAGAGAGAGAGAGAGAGGAATAGAGGGAGGTACACAGAGAGAGAGAGAGAGAGGAATAGAGGGAGGTACACAGAGAGAGAGTGAGAGAGGAATAGAGCGAGGTACACAGAGAGAGAGAGAGAGAGAGAGGAATAGAGGGAGGTACACAGAGAGAGAGAGAGAGAGGAATAGAGGGAGGTACACAGAGAGAGAGAGAGAGAGAGGTATAGAGGGAGGTACACAGAGAGAGAGAGAGAGAGGAATAGAGGGAGGTACACAGAGAGAGAGAGAGAGAGAGGAATAGAGGGAGGTACACAGAGAGAAAGAGAGAGAGAGAGGAATAGAGGGAGGTACATAGAGAGAGAGAGAGAGAGAGAGAGGAATAGAGGGAGGTACACAGAGAGAGTGAGAGAGAGAGAGAGGAATAGAGGGAGGTACACAGAGAGAGAGAGAGAGAGAGAGAGAGGAATAGAGGGAGGTACACAGAGAGAGAGAGAGAGAGAGAGGAATAGAGGGAGGTACACAGAGAGAGAGAGAGAGAGAGAGGAATAGAGGGAGTTACGCAGAGAGAGAGAGAGAGGAATAGAGGGAGTTACGCAGAGAGAGAGAGAGAGAGGAATAGAGGGAGGTACACAGAGAGAGAAAGAGAGAGGAATAGAGGGAGGTACACAGAGAGAGAGAGAGAGAGAGGAATAGAGGGAGGTACACAGAGAGAGAGAGAGAGAGAGAGAGGAATAGAGGGAGGTACACAGAGAGAGAGAGAGAGAGAGGAATAGAGGGAGGTACACAGAGAGAGAGAGAGAGAGAGGAACAGAGGGAGGTACACAGAGAGAGAGAGAGAGAGGAATAGAGGGAGGTACAGAGAGAGAGAGAGATAGAGAGAGGAATAGAGGGAGGTACACAGAGAGAGAGAGAGAGAGAGAGAGAGGAATAGAGGGAGGTACGCACAGAGAGAGAGAGAGAGAGAGGAATAGAGGGAGGTACACAGAAGAGAGAGAGAGAGAGAGGAATAGAGGGAGGTACACAGAGAGAGAGGAATAGAGGGAGGTACACAGAGAGAGAGAGAGAGAGGAATAGAGGGAGGTACACAGAGAGAGACAGAGAGAGAGAGGAATAGAGGGAGGTACACACAGAGAGAGAGAGAGAGAGGAATAGAGGGAGGTACACAGAGAGAGAGAGAGAGAGAGGAATAGAGGGAGGTACACAGAGAGAGAGAGAGAGAGAGGTATAGAGGGAGGTGCACAGAGAGAGAGAGAGAGAGGAATAGAGGGAGGTACACAGAGAGAGAGAGAGAGAGGAATAGAGGGAGGTACACAGAGAGAGAGAGAGAGAGAGAGGAATAGAGGGAGGTACACAGAGAGAGAGAGAGAGAGAGAGGAATAGAGGGAGGTACACAGAGAGAGTGAGAGAGAGAGAGAGGAATAGAGGGAGGTACACAGAGAGAGAGAGAGAGAGAGAGAGAGGAATAGAGGGAGGTACACAGAGAGAGAGAGAGAGAGAGAGGAATAGAGGGAGGTACACAGAGAGAGAGAGAGAGAGGAATAGAGGGAGGTACGCAGAGAGAGAGAGAGAGAGGAATAGAGGGAGGTACACAGAGAGAGAAAGAGAGAGGAATAGAGGGAGGTACACACAGAGAGAGAGAGAGAGAGAGGAATAGAGGGAGGTACACAGAGAGAGAGAGAGAGAGAGAGAGGAATAGAGGGAGGTACACAGAGAGAGAGAGAGAGAGAGGAATAGAGGGAGGTACACAGAGAGAGAGAGAGAGAGAGAGGAATAGAGGGAGGTACACAGAGAGAGAGAGAGAGAGGAATAGAGGGAGGTACACAGAGAGAGAGAGAGAGAGGAATAGAGGGAGGTACACAGAGAGAGAGAGAGAGAGAGGAATAGAGGGAGGTACACAGAGAGAGAGAGGAATAGAGGGAGGTACACAGAGAGAGAGAGAGAGAGAGAGAGGAATAGAGGGAGGTACACAGAGAGAGAGAGAGAGAGAGGAATAGAGGGAGGTACACAGAAGAGAGAGAGAGAGAGAGGAATAGAGGGAGGTACACAGAGAGAGACAGAGAGAGAGAGGAATAGAGGGAGGTACACACAGAGAGAGAGAGAGAGAGGAATAGAGGGAGGTACACAGAGAGAGAGAGAGAGAGAGGAATAGAGGGAGGTACACAGAGAGAGAGAGAGAGAGAGGAATAGAGGGAGGTACACAGAGAGAGAGAGAGAGAGAGAGGAATAGAGGGTGGTACACAGAGAGAGAGAGAGAGAGGAATAGAGGGAGGTACACAGAGAGAGAGAGAGAGGAATAGAGGGAGGTACACAGAGAGAGAGAGAGAGGAATAGAGGGAGGTACACAGAGAGAGAGAGAGAGGAATAGAGGGAGGTACACAGAAGAGAGAGAGAGAGAGAGGAATAGAGGGAGGTACACAGAGAGAGAGAGAGAGAGAGAGGAATAGAGGGAGGTACACAGAGAGAGAGAGAGAGAGAGAGAGAGGAACAGAGGGAGGTACACAGAGAGAGAGAGAGAGAGAGAGAGAGGAATAGAGGGAGGTACACAGAGAGAGAGAGAGAGAGGAATAGAGGGAGGTACACAGAGAGAGAGAGAGAGAGGAATAGAGGGAGGTACACAGAGAGAGAGAGAGAGAGGAATAGAGGGAGGTACACAGAGAGAGAGAGAGAGAGAGGAATAGAGGCAGGTACACAGAGAGAGAGAGAGAGAGAGGAATAGAGTGAGGTACACAGAGAGAGAGAGAGAGAGAGGAATAGAGGGAGGTACACAGAGAGAGAGAGAGAGAGAGAGGAATAGAGGGAGGTACAGAGAGAGAGAGAGAGAGAGGAATAGAGGGAGGTACACACAGAGAGAGAGAGAGAGGAATAGAGGGAGGTACACAGAGAGAGAGAGAGAGAGAGAGAGAGAGGAATAGAGGGAGGTACACAGAGAGAGAGAGACAGAGAGAGGAATAGAGGGAGGTACACAGAGAGAGAGAGATGAGAGTGAGAGGAATAGAGGGAGGTACACATAGAGAGAGAGAGAGAGAGAGGAATAGAGGGAGGTACACAGAGAGAGAGAGAGAGAGAGGAATAGAGGGAGGTACACAGAGAGAGAGAGAGAGGAATAGAGGGAGGTACACAGAGAGAGAGAGAGAGAGGAATAGAGGGAGGTACACAGAGAGAGAGAGAGGAATAGAGGGAGGTACACAGAGCGAGAGAGAGAGAGAGAGGAATAGAGGGAGGTACACAGAGAGAGAGAGAGAGAGAGGAATAGAGGGAGGTACACAGAGAGAGAGAGAGAGAGAGGAATAGAGGGAGGTACACAGAGAGAGAGAGAGAGAGAGAGAGAGGAATAGAGGGAGGTACACAGTGAGAGAGAGAGAGAGGAATAGAGGGAGGTACACAGAGAGAGAGAGAGAGAGGAATAGAGGGAGGTACACAGAGAGAGAGAGAGAGAGGAATAGAGGGAGGTACACAGAGAGAGAGAGAGAGAGAGAGAGGAATAGAGGGAGGTGCACAGAGAGAGAGAGAGAGAGGAATAGAGGGAGGTACACAGAGAGAGAGAGAGAAAGAGAGAGGAATAGAGGGAGGTACACAGAGAGAGAGAGAGAGAGAGAGGAATAGAGGGAGGTACACAGAGAGAGAGAGAGAGAGAGAGAGGAATAGAGGGAGGTACACAGAGAGAGAGAGAGAGTGGAATAGAGGGAGGTACACAGAGAGAGAGAGAGAGGAATAGAGGGAGGTACACAGAGAGAGAGAGAGAGAGAGAGAGGAATAGAGGGAGGTACACAG
>JANJGN010001242.1:157500-160000 GCA_026770705.1 Isurus oxyrinchus | reverse complement strand
TCGGAGGGTCAGTACTGAGGGAGAGCCGCACTGTCGGAGGGTCAGTACTGAGGGAGTGCCGCACTGTCGGAGGGTCAGTGCTGAGGGAGAGGCGCACTGTCGGAGGGTCAGTGCTGAGGGAGAGCCGCACTGTCGGAGGGTCAGTATTGAGGGAGAGCCGTACTGTCGGAGGGTCAGAACTGAGGGAGAGCCGCACTGTCGGAGGGTCAGTGCTGAGGGAGCACCGCACTGTCGGAGGGTCAGTGGCTGAGGGAGAGCCGCACTGTCGGATGGTCAGTGCTGAGGGACAGTCGCACTGTCGAAGGGTCAGTACTGAGGGAGAGCTGCACTGTTGGAGGGTCAGTGCTGAGGAGAGCTGCACTGTTGGAGGGTCAGTACTGAGGGAGCGCTGCACTGTCGGAGGGTCAGTGCTGAGGGAGTGCCGCACTGTTGGAGAATCAGTGCTGAGGGAGAGCCGCACTGTCGGAGGGTCAGTACTGAGGGAGAGCTGCACTGTTGGAGGGTCAGTGCTGAGGGAGAGCTGCACTGTTGGAGGGTCAGTACTGAGGGAGCGCTGCACTGTCGGAGGGTCAGTGCTGAGGGAGTGCCGCACTGTTGGAGAATCAGTGCTGAGGGAGAGCCGCACTTTCGGAGTGTCAGTACTGAGGGAGAGCCGCACTGTCGGAGGGTCAGTACTGAGGGAGAGCCACACTGTTGGAGAATCAGTGCTGAGGGAGAGCCGCACTGTCGGAGGGTCAGTACTGAGGGAGAGCCGCACTGTCGGAGGGTCAGTACTGAGGGAGCGCCGCACTGTCGGAGGGTCAGTACTGAGGGAGCGCCACACTGTCGGAGTGTCAGTACTGAGGGAGTGCCGCACTGTCGGAGGGTCAGTACTGAGGGAGCGCCACACTGTTGGAGGGTCAGTAATGAGGGAGCGCCACACTGTTGGAGAATCAGTGCTGAGGGAGAGCTGTGAGCTGAAGTTAATTCAAGCTGTGAAGGGATGAACTGGACGTGTTGAATGTCTTTTCGATGAAAACTGGCGCTGCTGTGTTTTCTCAAGTGACCGCAGATCGGGGCCTGATAACCTCGAACCATGTTTCGCTCAGACGCCTGTTGTTTGATGCAACTGGGAGATAGTCACAGCCTCTGACTGCGCAGGTTAGACAATGACATCAAGCGATGTCAGGAAGTGAGTCAGCGGGAAGGTTCCGAAACCCCTTCAAGAGGAATATGGGCCAGCGGAACGAGTGGGTGTAAGAACCACGCAACGCAGGCGAATCTCAGTCCGTCCACTTGGGCCCGGGGAGAGCGGGAGCGGGGAGGGTTACTTAAATGGAGAGAGAGAGACAGAGAGAGAGAGAGGGAGAGGGAGAGAGAGAGGGGCAGGAACTCCATGGCGCAGAGGGACTCGGGTGTCCTGGTGCACGGGACCGGAAAGCTTCGGTACCGTAGAGGCGACGAGTGGTTTCAAGCTGAAAGGAGAGGCGGGGGGCAGGGGGGGTGGGGAGGGGGGGTGGTGGGGTATAAAAGCAGGGGTGTTTTAAGCCTTGCGTATTGATGAGGAAAGGGCGCGGGTGTCGAGGCTCCTCATCCTGCCGTCGTCGGGGCATCCCCAAGCACACTTCAGAGCAACAATTTACACTTCACAAGAGGAGAGTGCGGAAGGGTGGGCAAGCGGACTCCGACGGGTGGAGGTGTTGCCCTGGGGACTGCACCACCTAACTGATGACAGACAGTTAGCCGCCAAGCGCTGTTAGCGTCCGAAGCCAGGCAGGTTGACTCTGATTGGCTGGGGGGGGAGGGGGGGGTGCTGACCTGGGGAATGGGTTGCAGAGCACAGTCTGATTCCAGGGGCTCCCCCCCCCCCCCTCGACAAGCAGCTGAAGGCACGGCCGCCAATAGCGGAGCGATGGGAATCAGGGGATACTAGAGAGGCCAGGATCGGAGGAGCGCCGGGGTGGTGGGAGGTTACAGAGATAGGGAGGGGTGTAGGGGCTGGAGGAGGTTACAGAGATAGGGAGGGGTGTAGGGGCTGGAGGAGGTTACAGAGATAGGGAGGGTTGTTGGGGCTGGAGGAGGTTACAGAGATAGGGAGGGGTGTAGGGGCTGGAGGAGGTTACAGAGATAGGGAGGGGTTGTAGGGGTTGAGGAGGTTACAGAGATAGGGAGGGGTGTAGGGACTGAAGGAGGTTACAGAGATAGGGAGGGGTGTAGGGGTTGGAGGAGGTTACAGAGATAGGGAGGGGTGTAGGGGCTGGAGGAGGTTACAGAGATGGGGAGGGGTGTAGAGGCTGGAGGAGGTTACAGAGATAGGGAGGGGTGTAGGGGCTGGAGGAGGTTACAGAGATAGGGAGGGGTGTAGGGGATGGAGGAGGTTACAGAGATAGGGAGGGGTGTAGGGGCTGGAGGAGGTTACAGAGATAGGGAGGGGTCTATGGGCTGGAGGAGGTACAGAGATAGGGAGGGGTGTAGGGGCTGGAGAAGGTTACAGAGATAGGGAGGGGTGTAGATGCTGGAG
>JANJGN010001242.1:145000-152500 GCA_026770705.1 Isurus oxyrinchus | reverse complement strand
CGATGGGAATCGGTGGGGGGTGCTCGAGGGTCCCTCTCCTGAGCTGCAGCCTCAAGGCTAAAGGCCTCTCCCTCAGCCGAGCGCCTCTCGAATGCTGGGCCGAGGCAAATCGCACCTCCGGGGGCCTGAACTCCAGGCCTGAGTCCCGGGCCTGTGCTCCAGGCCTGAGTCCCGGGCCTGTTCTCCAGGCCTGAGCTCCGGGCCTGAGCTCCAGGCCTGAGTCCCAGGCCTGTTCTCCAGGCCTGAGCTCCGGGCCTGAGCTCCAGGCCTGAGTCCCGGGCATGAGTCCTGTGCCTGAACTCCGGGCCTGAGCTCCGGGCCTGAGCTCCGGGTCTGAGTCCCGGGCCTGAGTCCCGGGCCTGAGCTCTGGGCCTGTGCTCCGGGCCTGAGCTCCGGGCCTGAGTCCCGGGCATGAGCTTCGGGTCTGAGCTCCAGGCCTGAGTCCCGGGCCTGAGCTCCGGGCCTGAGCTCCGGGTCTGAGCTCCGGGCCTGAGTCCCGGGCCTGAGTCCCGGGCCTGAGCTCTGGGCCTGTGCTCCGGGCCTGAGCTCCGGGCCTGAGTCCCGGGCATGAGCTTCGGGTCTGAGCTCCAGGCCTGAGTCCCGGGCCTGAGCTCCGGGCCTGAGCTCCGGGTCTGAGCTCCGGGCCTGAGTCCCCGGGCCTGAGTCCCGGGCCTGAGCTCTGGGCCTGTGCTCTGGGCCTGAGCTTCCGGGCCTGAGTCCCGGGCATGAGCTTCGGGTCTGAGCTCCAGGCCTGAGTCCCGGGCCTGAGCTCCGGGCCTGAGCTCCGGGTCTGAGCTCCGGGCCTGAGTCCCGGGCCTGAGTCCCGGGCCTGAGCTCTGGGCCTGTGCTCCGGGCCTGAGCTCCGGGCCTGAGTCCCGGGCATGAGCTTCGGGTCTGAGCTCCAGGCCTGAGTCCCGGGCCTGAGCTCCGGGCCTGAGCTCCAGGCCTGAGTCCCGGGCCTGAGTCCTGTGCCTGAGCTCCGGGCCTGAGCTCCGGGCCTGAGCTCTGGGCCTGTGCTCCGGGCCTGAGCTCCGGGCCTGAGTCCCGGGCCTGAGCTCTGGGCCTGTGCTCCGGGCCTGAGCTCCGGGCCTGAGTCCCGGGCCTGAGTCCCGGGCCTGAGCTCTGGGCCTGTGCTCTGGGCCTGAGCTCGGGCCTGAGTCCCGGGCCTGAGCTCTGGGCCTGTGCGCCGGGCCTGAGCTCGGGCCTGGGTCCCGGGCCTGAGCTCCGGGTCTGAGTTCCGGGCCTGTGCTCCGGGCCTGTGCTCCGGGCCTGAGTCCTGTGCCTGAGCTCCGGGCCTGAGCTCCGGGCCTGAGTCCTGGGCTGAGCACGGGCCTGAGTCCTGGGCCTGAGCTCCGGACCTGTGCTCCGGGCCTGAGTCCTGGGCCTGAGCTCCGGGCCTGAGTCCTGGGCCTGAGCTCTGGGACTGAGCTCCAGGCCTGTGCTCCAGGCTTGAGTACCGGGCCTAGGGTGAGGCTGGGCCATGGGGGTTGGGGAAGGCGGGGAGAGGTTGGGGGATAAGAGGGGGGTGTTTGTCTGCTCGCACACATTCAGCAGTATAACTGGCAGCCAGTAGATCACACACACACACACACACACAGGCAGCAGTATAACTGGCAGCCAGTAGCTCACACACACACACACACACACACAGGCTTCTGTATAACTGCAGCCAGTAGGTCACACACACACACACACACACACAGGCTTCTGTATAACTGCAGCCAGTAGGTCACACACACACACAGGCAGCAGTATAACTGGCAGCCAGTAGATCACACACACACATACACACACACACACACACACACACAGGCAGCAGTATAACTGGCAGCCAGTAGGTCACACACACACACAGGCAGCAGTATAACTGGCAGCCAGTAGCTCACACACACACACACACACACACACACACACACACACACACACAGGCAGCAGTATAACTGGCAGCCAGTAGGTCACACACACACACACAGGCAGCAGTATAACTGGCAGTCAGTAGCTCACACACACACACAGGCAGCAGTATAACTGCCAGCCTGTAGCTCCCACACACTCACAGGCAACAGTATAACTGGCAGCCAGTAGGTCACACACACACACAGGCAACAGTATAACTGGCAGCCAGTAGGTCACACACACACACAGGCAGCAGTATAACTGGCAGCCAGTAGGTCACACATACACACACAGGCAGCAGTATAACTGCAGCCAGTAGGTCACACACACACACAGGCAGCAGTATAACTGGCAGCCAGTAGATCACACACACACACACACACACACACAGGCAGCAGTATAACTGGCAGCCAGTAGATCACACACACACATACACACACACACACACACAGGCAGCAGTATAACTGGCAGCCAGTAGCTCACACACACACAGAGGCAGCAGTATAACTGGCAGCCAGTAGGTCACACAGACACACACACAGGCAGCAGTATAACTGGCAGCCAGCAGCTCACACACACACACACACACACACACACACACACAGGCAGCAGTATAACTGGCAGCCAGTAGCTCACACACACACAAACAGGCAGCAGTATATGGCAGCCTGTAGCTCACACACACACACACAGGCAGCAGTATAACTGGCAGCCAGTAGGTCACACACACACACACAGGCAGCAGTATAACTGCCAGCCTGTAGCTCCCACACACACACAGGCAGCAGTATAACTGCCAGCCTGTAGCTCCCACACACTCACAGGCAGCAGTATAACTGGCAGCCAGTAGGTCACACACACACACAGGCAACAGTATAACTGGCAGCCAGTAGGTCACACACATACACACACACAGGCAGCAGTATAACTGGCAGCCAGTAGGTCACACACACACACAGGCAGCAGTATAACTGGCAGCCAGTAGGTCACACATGCACACACAGGCAGCAGTATAACTGCAGCCAGTAGGTCACACACACACTCAGGCAGCAGTATAACTGGCAGCCAGTAGGTCACACACACACACAGGCACACAGGCAGCAGTATAACTGGCAGCCAGTAGGTCACACACACACACACAGGCAGCAGTATAACTGGCAGCCAGTAGGTCACACACACACACAGGCAGCAGTATAACTGGCAGCCAGTAGGTCACACACACACACAGGCAGCAGTATAACTGGCAGCCAGTAGGTCACACAAGGGACTGTAAGGGTGACTGGAGTGAACCAGGAAACTGAGGTTGATGTATGTACAGGGGTTTCCTGTCACAGCAACGATCGCACATGCACAGGCGCAGGTAGCACACACCAGGCAGAAAGGCAGCATGTCACACACTCACACACACACTCACACTCCTTCACACTCACTCACACACACTCACACACTCACACACACTCACATATTCACTCTCTCACACACACACTCACTCACACACACTCACACACACACACACACTCACTCACTCACACACACTCACACACTCACTCACACACACTCACTCACACACATTCAGTCACACTCACACACACTCATACACTCACACTCACTCACACACTCACTCACACACACTCACACACTCACTCACACACACTCAGTCACACTCACTCACACACACACACACACTCACTCACACACACTCACACACTCACACACACTCACACTCAGTCACACTCACTCACACACACTCACACACTCACACACACTCACACACTCACACACACTCACATACTCACTCACACACACTCACTCACACACTCTCACTCACACACACATTCAGTCACACTCACACTCACACACACTCACACACTCACACACACACACACACACACTCACACACTCTCACTCACACACACATTCAGTCACACTCACACTCACACACACTCATACACTCACACTCACACTCACTCACACACTCACTCACACACTCACTCACACACTCACTCACACACACTCACTCACACACACTCACACACTCTCACTCACTCACACACATTCAGTCACACTCACACTCACACACACACACTCACACACACTCACACACTCACTCACACACACTCACACACTCACACACTCACACACACACTCACACTCAGTCACACTCACTCACACACTCACTCACACACTCACTCACACACACTCACACACACTCACACACTCACTCACACACTCACTCACACACACTCACACACACACACACTCACACACTCACTCACACACACTCACACACTCACACACACTCACACACTCACTCACACACATTCAGTCACACTCACACTCACACACACTCACACACACTCACACACTCACTCACACAAACTCACACACTCACACACACACTCACACACAATCACACACTCACCCACACACACTCACACACTCACTCACACACACTCACACACACACTCACACACACACTCACACACACACGCACATTCACACACACACACTCACACACATTCACACACATTCACGCACATTCACACACTCACACACACTCACTCACTCACACACACTCACACACTCACACACACACTCACACACACACTCACACACACACGCACATTCACACACACACACTCACACACATTCACACACATTCACGCACATTCACACACTCACACACACTCACTCACTCACACACACTCACACACTCTCACACACTCACACTCACGCACACACACTCACACACTCACAAACTCTCACACACTCTCACACTCACTCACACACATTCAGTCACACTCACTCACTCACTCACTCACACACACTCACACACTCTCACAGATTCACACTCACTCACACACACTCATAAACTCACAAACACTCACACACACACTCATTCACATTCACACACGCTCACACATTCACACTCACTCACACACACTCATACACTCACACACACATTCACACACATTCACAGATATTCACACACACTCACACACATACTCACACACACTCACTCACTCACACTTACTCACACACATTCACACACACACACCCTCACACACACACACTCACTCACTCACACACACTCACACACTCTCACACTCACACACACACTTTCAGTCACACTCACTTACGCACTCACACGCACTCACACACTCACTCACACACTCTCACAGATTCACACTCACTCACACACACTAATAAACTCACACACACTCACACACACACTCACTCACATTCACACACTCTCACACTCATACACACTCACACACTCACACACACTCACACACTCACTCACACACATTCAGTCACACTCACACACACACACTCACACACACTCACACACTCACTCACACACACTCACACACTCACACACACACTCACACACACTCACACACTCACTCACACTCACACACTCACACACACACTCACACACAATCACACACTCACCCACACACACTCACACACTCACTCACACACACTCACACACTCACACACACACTCACACACACACTCACACACACACTCACACACACACTCACACACACACGCACATTCACACACACACTCACACACATTCACACACTCACACACACTCACTCACTCACACACACTCACACACTCTCACACACTCACACTCACGCACACACACTCACACACTCACAAACTCTCACACAGTCTCACACACATTCAGTCACACTCACTCACTCACTCACTCACACACACTCACACACTCTCACAGATTCACACTCACTCACACACACTCATAAACTCACAAACACTCACACACACACTCATTCACATTCACACACTCTCACACATTCACACTCACTCACACACGCTCATACACTCACACACACATTCACACACATTCACAGACATTCACACACACTCACACACACACTCACACACTCTCACACATTCACACTCACTCACACACACTCATACACTCACACACACACTCACACACATTCACAGACATTCACACACACTCACACACACACTCACACACACTCACTCACTCACACTTACTCACACACATTCACACACACACACCCTCACACACACACACACACTCACTCACACACACTCACACACTCTCACACACTCACACACTCTCACACTCACACACACATTCAGTCACACTCACTTACGCACTCACACACACTCACACACTCTCACAGATTCACACTCACTCACACACACTCATAAACTCACACACACTCACACACACACTCACTCACATTCACACACTCTCACACTTTCACACTCATACACACTCATACACTCACACACACTCACATTCACAGACATTCACACACACTCACACACACACTCACACATTCTCACACATTCACACTCACTCACACAAACTCATACACTCACACGCACACTCATACACACTCACACACACACACACTCACACACTCTCACACACTCTCACACTCACTCACACACATTCAGTTACACTAACTTACACAATCACAGACACTCACACACACACACACACTCTCACACTCACACACATTCACACACGCTCTCACACACACTCACACCATTTCACACACACTCACACTCTTTCACACACAATCACACACTCGCATACACCCGCACACACTCACACATACTCTCAAACTCTTTCACACTCACTAACACACACACACACTCACACACACACACACACACTCTCACACTTGCACACAGTCTCACACTCCTTCACACACGCTCACACTCACAAACACTCACACACTCATTCACACACACTGACGCACACACACACAAACGCACACTCACTCTCACACACACACATTCATGCACACACTCACTCATTCTCACACACACAATCACTCACACACTCAAACACACCCACTGTCGGAGGGTCAGTGCTGAGGGAGCGCCACACTGTCGGAGGGTCAGTACTGAGGGAGCGCCGCACTGTCGGAGGGTCAGTACTGAGGGAGCGCCGCACTGTCGGATGGTCAGTGCAGACGGAGCGCCGCACTGTGGGAGGGTCAGAACTAAGGGAGAGATGCACTGTCGGAGGGTCAGTAGTGATTGAGGGCCGCGCTGTCGGAGGGTCAGTACTGAGGGAGCGCCGCACTGTCGGAGGGTCAGTGCTGAGGGAGCGCCGCACTGTGGGAGGGTCAGTGCTGAGGGAGAGCCGCACTGTCGGAGGGTCAGTACTGAGGGAGAGCTGCACTGTCGGAGGGTCAGTGCTGAGGGAGCGCCGCACTGTCGGAGGGTCAGTACTGAGGGAGAGCCGCACTGTCAGAGGGTCAGTACTGAGGGAGCGCCGCACTGTGGGAGGGTCAGTACTGAGGGAGCGCCGCACTGTGGGAGGGTCAGTGCTGAGGGAGAGCCGCACTGTCGGAGGGTCAGTGCTGAGGGAGCTCCCTGAACCGTTAGGATATGTGATGTTCCTGTGTGACGCTCTGATATCTGGTCGGATTTCCTGTGGTTCTGTGTGCTGCAACCCTTCCCTTTGCAGCGGGGAAGTTGTGAAATCTGGCAGTCAAGTTGTGCCTTAGGGCTGGGGTGTGACTCGAGAGGGAGTGCGGGGGCTGGTGCTGGTATACCTGGCCCTCGGCAGGGTCTGTG